>JASTWF010003120.1:0-10034 GCA_030390025.1 Squalus acanthias | reverse complement strand
ACTCCTTCCCAACCCCATTCACTCAGTATAGGTGACTCCCTCCCAACCCAAATCACTCTGGATAGGTGACTCTCTCCCAACCCAATTCACTCAGTATAGGTGACTCCCTCCCAACCCCATTCACTCAGTATAGGTGACTCCCTCCCAAACCCATTCACTCAGTATACGTGACTCCCTCCCAAACTCTATCACGGGGTACAGGTGACTCCCTCCCAACCTCCTTCACTCAGTATAGGTGACTCCCTCCCAACCCCAATCGCTCTGTACAGGTGAGTCCCTCCCAACCCAATTCCCTGAGTATAGGTAACTCCCTCCCAAACCCATTCACTGAGTATAGGTGACTCCCTCCCAACCCCATTCACTCAGTATAGGTGACTCCCACGCAACCTCATTCACTGGGTATAGGTGACTCCATCCCAACCCAATTCACTCAGTATAGGTGACTCCATCCCACCACCATTCACTCGGTATAGGTGACTCCCTCCCAACCCGATTCACTCAGTATAGGTGACTCCCTCCCAACCACCATTCACTCAGTATAGGTGACTCCCTCCCAACCCCATTCACTCAGTATAGGTGACTCCCTCCCAACCCCATTCACTCAGTATAGGTGACTCCCTCCCAACCCCATTCACTCAGTATAGGTGACTCCCTCCCAACCCCATTCACTCGGTATAGGTGACTCCCTCCCAACCCCATTCACTCAGTATAGGTGACTCCATCCCAACCCCATTCACTCGGTATAGGTGACTCCCTCCCAACCCCATTCACTCAGTATAGGTGACTCCCTCCCAACCCCATTCACTCAGTATAGGTGACTCCCTCCCAACCCCATTCACTCAGTATAGGTGACTCCCTCCCAACCCCATTCACTCAGTATAGGTGACTCCCTCCCAACCCCATTCACTCGGTATAGGTGACTCCCTCCCAACCCCATTCACTCGGTATAGGTGACTCCCTCCCAACCCCATTCACTCAGTATAGGTGACTCCCTCCCAACCCCATTCACTAGTATAGGTTACTCCTCCCAACCCCATTCACTCAGTATAGGTGACTCCCTCCCAACCCATTCACTCAGGTATAGGTGACTCCCTCCCAACCCCATTCACTCAGTATAGGTGACTCCCTCCCAACCCCATTCACTCAGTATAGGTGACTCCCTCCCAACCCATTCACTCAGTATAGGTGACTCCCTCCCAACCCCATTCACTCAGTATAGGTGACTCCCTCCCAACCCCATTCACTCAGTATAGGTGACTCCCTCCCAACCCCATTCACTCAGTATAGGTGACTCCCTCCCAACCCCATTCACTCAGTATAGGTGACTCCCTCCCAAACCCATTCACTCAGTATAGGTGACTCCCTCCCAACCCCATTCACTCGGTATAGGTGACTCCCTCCCAACCCCATTCACTCAGTATAGGTGACTCCCTCCCAACCCCATTCACTCAGTATAGGTGACTCCCTCCCAACCCCATTCACTCAGTATAGGTGACTCCCTCCCAACCCCATTCACTCAGTATAGGTGACTCCCTCCCAAACCCCATTCACTCAGTATAGGTGACTCCCTCCCAACCCCATTCACTCGGTATAGGTGACTCCTCCCAACCCCATTCACTCAGTATAGGTGACTCCCTCCCAACCCATTCACTCAGTATAGGTGACTCCCTCCCAACCCCATTCACTCAGATAGGTGACTCCCTCCCAACCCAATTCACTCGAGTATAGGTGACTCCCTCCAACCCCATTCACTCAGTACTAGGTGACTCCCTCCAACCCCATTCACTCAGGTATAGGTGACTCCCTCCCAACCCCATTCACTCAGTATAGGTGACTCCCTCCCAACCCCATTCACTCAGTATAGGTGACTCCCTCCCAACCCCATTCACTCAGTATAGGTGACTCCCTCCCAACCCATTCACTGAGTATAGGTGACTCCCTCCCAACCCCATTCACTGAGTATAGGTGACTCCCTCCCAACCCCATTCACTCGTATAGGTGACTCCCTCCCAACCCCATTCACTCAGTATAGGTGACTCCCTCCCAACCCATTCACTCGAGTATAGGTGACTCCCTCCCAACCCCATTCACTCGAGTATAGGTGACTCCCTCCCAACCCCATTCACTCGGTATAGGTGACTCCCTCCCAACCCCATTCACTCAGTATAGGTGACTCCCTCCCAACCCCATTCACTCAGTATAGGTGACTCCCTCCCAACCCCATTCACTCAGTATAGGTGACTCCCTCCCAACCCCATTCACTCGAGTATAGGTGACTCCCTCCCAAACCCATTCACTGAGTATAGGTGACTCCCTCCCAACCCATTCACTCAGTATAGGTGACTCCCTCCCAACCCCATTCACTCGGTATAGGTGACTCCCTCCCAACCCCATTCACTCAGTATAGGTGACTCCCTCCCAACCCCCATTCACTCAGTATAGGTGACTCCCTCCCAACCCATTCACTCAGTATAGGTGACTCCCTCCCAACCCCATTCACTCAGTATAGGTGACTCCCTCCCAACCCATTCACTCAGTATAGGTGACTCCCTCCCAACCCCATTCACTCGGTATAGGTGACTCCCTCCCAACCCATTCACTCAGTATAGGTGACTCCCTCCCAACCCCATTCACTCAGTATAGGTGACTCCCTCCCAACCCCATTCACTCAGTATAGGTGACTCCCTCCCAACCCCATTCACTCGGTATAGGTGACTCCCTCCCAACCCCATTCACTCGGTATAGGTGACTCCCTCCCAACCCCATTCACTCAGTATAGGTGACTCCCTCCCAACCCCATTCACTCAGTATAGGTGACTCCCTCCCAACCCCATTCACTCAGTATAGGTGACTCCCTCCCAACCCCATTCACTCAGTATAGGTGACTCCCTCCCAACCCCATTCACTCGGTATAGGTGACTCCCTCCCAACCCCATTCACTCAGTATAGGTGACTCCCTCCCAACCCCATTCACTCAGTATAGGTGACTCCCTCCCAACCCATTCACTCAGTATAGGTGACTCCCTCCAACCACATTCACTCGTATAGGTGACTCCCTCCCAACCCCATTCACTGAGTATAGGTGACTCCCTCCCAACCCATTCACTCAGTATAGGTGACTCCCTCCCAACCCCATTCACTCAGGTATAGGTGACTCCCTCCAAACCCATTCACTCGGTATAGGTGACTCCCTCCCAACCCCATTCACTCAGTATAGGTGACTCCCTCCCAACCCCATTCACTCGGTATAGGTGACTCCCTCCCAACCCCATTCACTCAGTATAGGTGACTCCCTCCCAACCCCATTCACTCAGTATAGGTGACTCCCTCCCAACCCATTCACTCAGTATAGGTGACTCCCTCCCAACCCATTCACTCAGGTATAGGTGACTCCCTCCCAACCCCATTCACTCAGTATAGGTGACTCCCTCCCAACCCCATTCACTCGAGTATAGGTGACTCCCTCCCAACCCCATTCACTGAGTATAGGTGACTCCCTCCCAACCCCATTCACTCAGTATAGGTGACTCCCTCCCAACCCCATTCACTCAGTATAGGTGACTCCCTCCAACCACATTCACTCGGTATAGGTGACTCCCTCCCAACCCCATTCACTGAGTATAGGTGACTCCCTCCCAA
Source organism: Squalus acanthias (assembly GCA_030390025.1). Lineage (NCBI taxonomy): Eukaryota > Metazoa > Chordata > Chondrichthyes > Squaliformes > Squalidae > Squalus > Squalus acanthias. Next base: position 6,395 of record JASTWF010003120.1, on the reverse strand, counting down.
CCCATTCACTGAGTATAGGTGACTCCCTCCCAACCCATTCACTCAGTATAGGTGACTCCCTCCCAACCCCATTCACTCAGTATAGGTGACTCCCTCCCAACCCCATTCACTCGGTATAGGTGACTCCCTCCCAACCCAATTCACTCAGTATAGGTGACTCCCTCCCAACCCCATTCACTCAGTATAGGTGACTCCCTCCCAACCCATTCACTGAGTATAGGTGACTCCCTCCCAACCCCATTCCCTGAGTATAGGTGACTCCCTCCCAACCCATTCACTCAGTATAGGTGACTCCCTCCCAACCCCATTCACTGAGTATAGGTGACTCCCTCCCAACCTCCTTCACTCAGTATAGGTGACTCCCTCCCAACCCCATTCACTCAGTATACGTGACTCCCTCCCAACCCCATTCACTCGGTATAGGTGACTCCCTCCCAACCCCATTCACTCGAGTATAGGTGACTCCCTCCCAACCCATTCACTCAGTATAGGTGACTCCCTCCCAACCCATTCACTCAGTATAGGTGACTCCCTCCCAACCCCATTCACTGAGTATAGGTGACTCCCTCCCAACCCCATTCACTCAGTATAGGTGACTCCCTCCCAACCCCATTCACTCGGTATAGGTGACTCCCTCCCAACCCCATTCACTCGGTATAGGTGACTCCCTCCCAACCCCATTCACTCAGTATAGGTGACTCCCTCCCAACCCCATTCACTCAGTATAGGTGACTCCCTCCCAACCCCATTCACTCAGTATAGGTGACTCCCTCCCAACCCCATTCACTCAGTATAGGTGACTCCCTCCCAACCCCATTCACTCAGTATAGGTGACTCCCTCCCAACCCATTCACTCAGTATAGGTGACTCCCTCCCAACCCCATTCACTCAGTATAGGTGACTCCCTCCCAACCCCATTCACTCAGTATAGGTGACTCCCTCCCAACCTCATTCACTCGGTATAGGTGACTCCCTCCCAACCCCATTCACTCGGTATAGGTGACTCCCTCCCAACCCAATTCACTCAGTATAGGTGACTCCCTCCCAACCCATTCACTCAGTATAGGTGACTCCCTCCCAACCCCATTCACTCAGTATAGGTGACTCCCTCCCAACCCCATTCACTCAGTATAGGTGACTCCCTCCCAACCCATTCACTCAGTATAGGTGACTCCCTCCCAACCCATTCACTAGGTATAGGTGACTCCCTCCCAACCCCATTCACTCAGTATAGGTGACTCCCTCCCAACCCCATTCACTGAGTATAGGTGACTCCCTCCCAACCCCATTCACTCAGTATAGGTGACTCCCTCCCAACCCCATTCACTCAGTATAGGTGACTCCCTCCCAACCCATTCACTCGGTATAGGTGACTCCCTCCCAACCCCATTCACTCAGTATAGGTGACTCCCTCCCAACCCCATTCACTCAGTATAGGTGACTCCCTCCCAACCCCATTCACTCAGTATAGGTGACTCCCTCCCAACCCCATTCACTCAGTATAGGTGACTCCCTCCCAACCCCATTCACTCAGTATAGGTGACTCCCTCCCAACCCCATTCACTCAGTTTAGGTGACTCCCTCCCAACCCCATTCACTCAGTATAGGTGACTCCCGTCCCAACCCCATTCCCTGAGTATAGGTAACTCCCTCCCAACCCCATTCACTGAGTATAGGTGACTCCCTCCCAACCCCATTCTCTTGGTATAGGTGACTCCCTCCCAACCCCATTCACTCGGTATAGGTGACTCCCTCCCAACCCCATTCACTCGGTATAGGTGACTCCTTCCCAAGCCCATTCACTCGGTATAGGTGACTCCCTCCCAACCCCATTCACTCAGTATAGGTGACTCCCTCCCAACCACATTCACTCAGTATAGGTGACTCCCTCCCAACCACATTCACTCAGTATAGGTGACTCCCTCCCAACCACATTCACTCAGTATAGGTGACTCCCTCCCAACCCCATTCACTCGGTATAGGTGACTCCCTCCCAACCACATTCACTCAGTATAGGTGACTCCCTCCCAACCACATTCACTCAGTATAGGTGACTCCCTCACAACCCCATTCACTGAGTATAGGTGACTCCCTCCCAACCCCATTCACTCAGTATAGGTGACTCCCTCCCAACCACATTCACTCAGTATAGGTGACTCCCTCCCAACCCATTCACTGAGTATAGGTGACTCCCTCCCAACCCCATTCACTCAGTATAGGTGACTCCCTCACAACTCCATTCCCTGAGTATAGGTGACTCCCTCCCAACCCCATTCAGTGAGTATAGGTGACTCCCTCCCAACCCCATTCACTCAGTATACGTGACTTCCGTCCAAACCACATTCACTCGGTATAGGTGACTCCCTCCCAACCCCATTCACTCAGTATAGGTGACTCCCTCCCAACCCCATTCACTCAGTATAGGTGACTCCCTCCCAACCCCATTCACTCGGTATAGGTGACTCCCTCCCAACCAAATTCATTCAGTATAGGTGACTCCCTCCTAACCCCATTGACTCAGTATAGGTGACTCCCTCCCAACCACATTCACTGAGTATAGGTGACTCCCTCCCAACCCCATTCCCTGAGTATAGGTGACACCCTCCCAAGCCCATTCACTCAGTATAGGTGACTCCCTCCCAACCTTATTCCTTGAGTATAGGTGATTCCCTCCCAACCTCCTTCACTCAATATAGGTAACTCCCTCCCAAGCCCATTCACTCAGTATACGTGACTCCCTCCCAACCTTTATCACATGGTACAGGTGACTCCCTCCCAACCTCATTGACTCGATATAGGTGACTCCATCCCATCCCAATTCACTCAGTATAGGTGACTCCCTCCCAACCCCATTCACTCAGTATAGGTAACTCCCTCCCAAACCCATTCACTGAGTATAGGTGACTGCCTCCCAACCGCATTCACTCAGTATAGGTGACTCCCACACAACCTCATTCACTCGGTATAGGTGACTCCATCCCATCCCAATTCACTCAGTATAGGTGACTCCATCCCACCACATAGAAACATAGAAACATAGAAAATAGGTACAGGAGTAGACCATTCGGTCCTTCGAGCCTGCACCGCCATTCAATGCGTTCATGGCTGAACATGCTACCTCAGTACCCCATTCCTGCTTTCTCGCCATACCCCTTGATCCCCTTAGTTGTGAGTGTTATATCTAACTCCCTTTTGAATATATTTAGCGAACTGGCCTCAACAACCTTCTGTGGAAGAGAATTCCATAGATTCACCACTCTCTGGGTGAAGAAGTTCCTCCTCAGCTCAGTCCTAAATGGCTTCCCCTTAATCCTTAGACTGTGACCCCTGGTTCTAGTTTTCCCTACCATTGGGAACATTCTGCCCGCATCTAATTTGTCTAAACCAGCCAGGATTTTAAATGTCTCTATAAGATCCCCCCTCATTCTTCTGAACTCCAGAGGATACAAGTTCAGTTGACCCAATCTTTCTTGATATGTCAGTCCGGCCATCCCAGGAATCAATCTAGTGAACCTTCGCTGCACTCCCTCAATAGCAAGAATGTCCTTCCTTAAGTTAGGAGACCAAAACTGCGCACAATACTCCAGGTGTGGCCTCACCAAGGCCCTGTACAACTGTAGCATCACCTCCCTACTCCTGTACTCAAATCCCCTTGCTATGAAGGCCATCATTCCGTTTGCTTTCTTGACTGCCTGCTGCACTTGCATTCCCACCTTCAGTGACTGATGTACCATGACGTCCAGGTCTCGTTGCACCTCCCCTTTCCCTAATCTGCCACCATTCAGGTAATAGTCCGCCTCTCTATTTTTACCACCAAAGTGGATAACCTCACATTTATCCACATTGTACTTCATCTGCCATACATTTGCCCATTCACCCAACCTGTCCAAGTCACTCTGTAGCCTCCTAGCATCCTCCTCATTGTTCACACTGCCTCCCAATTTAGTGTCATCCGCAAATTTGGAGATATTACATTTAATCCCTTCGTCCAAATCATTAATATATAATGTAAACAGCTGGGGTCCCAGCACCGAACCCTGCGGTACCCCGCTGGTCACTGCCTGCCATTCTGAAAAGTACCCATTTACTCCTACTCTTTGTTTCCTGTGTGCCAACCAGTTCTCAATCCACGTCAACACATTACCCCCAATCCCATGTGCTTTAACTTTGCTCACCAATCTCTTGTGTGGGACCTTGTCGAAGGCCTTCTGAAAGTCCAAATACACCACATCTACTGGTTCCCCCCTGTCCACCCTATTGGAAACATCCTCAAAAAATTCCAGAAGATTTGTCAAGCATGATTTCCCTTTCACAAATCCATGCTGACTTGGACCTATCATGTCGCCACTTTCCAAATGGTCTGTTATGACATCTTTAATAATTGCTTCCATCATTTTACCCATGACCGATGTCAGGCTGACCGGTCTATAATTCCCTGCTTTCTCCCTCCCTCCTTTTTTAAAAAGAGGGGTTACATTGGCCACCCTCCACTCCATCGGAACTGATCCAGAGTCTAAGGAATGTTGGAAAATGATCGTCAATGCATCCACTATTTCCAAGGCCACCTCCTTAAGTACTCTGGGATGCAGACCATCAGGCCCCGGGGATTTTTCAGCCTTCAGTCCCATCAATTTCCCCAATACCTTTTCCCGACTAATAAGGATTTCCCTCAGCTCCTCCCTCTTACCAGATCCTCTGACCCCTTTTATTTCCGGCAGGTTGTGTGTGTCCTCCACAGTAAACACCGAACCAAAGTACTTGTTCAATTGATCTGCCATTTCCTTGTTCCCCATTACGACTTCCCCTGTTTCCGACTGCAGGGGACCTATGTTTGTTTTTACTAACCTCTTTCTTTTTACATATTTATAGAAGCTTTTGCAGTCCATTTTAATGTTCTCTGCAAGCTTCCTTTCATATTTTATTTTCCCTGCCCTAATCAAACCCTTCGTCCTCCTCTGCTGAGTTTTGAAGTTCTCCCAGTCCCCGGGTTTGCTGCTACTTCTGGCCAATTTGTATGCAACTTCCTTGGTTTTAATAATATCCCTGATTTCCCTTGTTAGCCATGGTTGAGCCACCTTCCCTTTTTTATTTTTATGCCAGACCGGGATGTACAATTGTTGTAGTTCATCCATGCGATCTCTAAATGTCTGCCATTGCCCTTCCACTGATAGCCCCTTAAATATCGCTTGCCAATTTAACCTCGCCAATTCATGCCTCATACCCTCAAAGTTGCCCTTATTTAAGTTCTGGACCATGGTCTCTGACTTAACTGTTTCCTTCTCCATCCTAATGTAGAACTCCACCATACTATGGTCACTCTTCCCCAGGGGGCCTCGTACCACAAGATTGCTGATTAGTCCCTCCTCATTACACAACACCCAGTCCAGGATGGCCTCCCCTCGAGTTGGTTCCTCAACATATTGGTTTAGGAAACCATCCCTTAAATACTCCAGGAAATCCTCCTCCACCGTATTGCTTCCAGTTTGAGTAGCCCAATCTATATGCATATTAAAGTCACCCATGATAACTGCCGTGCCTTTTTTGCACGCACCTCTGATTTCCTGTTTCATACCCTCCCCCACCTCACTACTGCTGTTTGGAGGTCTGTACACAACTCCCACTAACGTTTTCTGCCCTTTGGTGTTCTGCAGCTCAACCCATATTGATTCCACATCCTCCAAGCTGATGTCCTTCCTAACTATTGCATTAATCTCCTCTTTAACCAGCAATGCTACCCCACCCCCTTTTCCTTTTATTCTATCCTTTCTGAATGTTGAATACCCCTGGATGTTCAGTTCCCAGCCTTGATTGTTCTGGAGCCACGTCTCTGTAATCCCAATCACATCGTATCCGTTAACATCTATTTGCACAGTCAATTCATCCACCTTATTACGGATACTCCTTGCATTAAGACACAGAGCCTTTAGGCTTGTTTTATTAACATCCTTTGTCCTTTTAGACTTATGATTTAGTATGGCCCTTTGTGTTTCTTGCTTTTGTTTACTCGGCCTTCCCCTATTGTTTCTCACCCTTCTAACATTTGTTTCTGACTGCATATTACTTCCCCCTGTTTCGCTACATAGGTTCCCATTCCCCTGCCATATTAGTTTAAATCCTCCCGAACTGCTTTAGCAAATATTACCCCGAGGACATCGGTTCCAGTCCTGCCCACGTGCAGACCGTCCCTTTTGTACAGGTCCCACTTCCCCCAGAACTGGTTCCAATGCCTCAGGAATTTGAATCCCTCCCTCCTGCACCACTGCTCAAGCCACGTATTCAATCTCACTATCCTGTTCTCTCTATTCTGATTAGCACGTGGCCCTGGTAGCAATCCAGAGATTACTACCTTAGAGGTCCTACTTTTTAATTTAGCTCCTAGCTCCCTAAATTCTGCT
>JASTWF010003119.1:0-10043 GCA_030390025.1 Squalus acanthias | reverse complement strand
TATTGCCCGTTCCGAAATGAGCCACCCTCTTGAACCGCTGCAGTCCGTGTGGTGAAGGTCCTCCCATAGTGCTGCTGGGGAGGGAGTCGCAGGATTTTGACTCCCGCTTTTGGGAAAGGAGAAAATTGCAAATGAAAACAAGGCTGAGCAATGTGCAGAGAGACTACAACAGGCCAGCGCTGATCCTTGTCTCAAGATACCAGATTAATGGGCGCAAGAGGCCGACACATATTCTACTCTCGCCACTGATTGCAAATAGGTTTCGGGACTCGGACTGAAAGAGCGCAGTGGAGAGATTTGTCTTATCTCTGTGGGCTGCAACTCTGTAACACACAGACCTCCTCCCCGAGTCTTTCTTGGTTCACTAGAGAAATAAATTGGCTTTCCCTGTTCAATCGGTTGGTATCTGGCTGGCTATTTGTGTTTGCAGTGGTCCTCGACTTTGGCCGTGTAGCGTGGGAGCTGGGGATCAGTCCGAAAGACCAGTAAGTGGAGGCTCACTGATGTCAATGGCTGCGCTCTGTAATCCGAGTTCAAATCCCGCCTGGACTAATAGGATGGATGGTTCCCCGGTGTAAAAAGAGCTTGCGCACATTGTAGAGCGTGCTAAATGGGGCGATGTTCCACGAGTGAGGGAAGCCGCGCAGTGCATGACAAAGGAAGGGGAAGTTGCACCCGCCAGGGCAATACGCCGTGCCCCAAGGTGGCTCAGAGGGCAGCACCCTCGCCTCTGAGTCAGAAGGTTGTGGGTTCACGTCCCACTCCAGGGACTTGAGCACAATGTACTGAGGGAGCGCCGCACTGTCGGAGGGGCGGTACTGAGGGAGAGCCGCACTGTCAGAGGGGTAGTACTGAGGGAGCGCCGCACTGTCGGAGGGGCAGTACTGAGGGAGCGCCGCACTGTCGGAGGGACAGTACTGAGGGAGCGCCGCACTGTCGGAGGGGCAGTACTGAGGGAGCGCCGCACTGTCGGAGGGGCAGTACTGAGGGAGCGCCGCACTGTCGGAGGGGCGGTACTGAGGGAGCGCCGCACTGTCGGAGGGGCGGTACTGAGGGAGCTCCGCACTGTCGGAGGGGCGGTACTGAGGGAGCGCCGCACTGTCGGAGGGGCAGTACTGAGGGAGCGCCGCACTGTCGGAGGGGCAGTACTGAGGGAGCGCCGCACTGTCGGAGGGGCGGTACTGAGGGAGCGCCGCACTGTCGGAGGGGCAGTACTGAGGGAGCGCCGCACTGTCGGAGGGGCGGTAATGAGGGAGCGCCGCACTGTCGGTGGGGCAGTACTGAGGGAGCGCCGCACTGTCGGAGGGGCAGTACTGAGGGAGCGCCGCACTCTCGGAGGGGCGGTACTGAGGGAGCGCCGCACTGTCGGAGGGGCAGTGCTGAGGGAGCGCCGCACTGTCGGAGGGGCAGTACTGAGGGAGCGCTGCACTGACGGAGGGGCAGTACTGAGGGAGCGCCGCACTGTCGGAGGGGTGGTACTCAGGGAGCGCCGCACTGTCGGAGGGTCAGTACTGAGGGAGCGCCGCACTGTCGGAGGGGCAGTACTGAGGGAGTGCCGCACTGTCGGAGGTGCCGTCTTTCGGATGAGACGTTAAACTGAGGCTCCTTCTGCACTCTCGGGTGTATGTAATGATCCGATGGTACTACTTTGTATAAGAGCAGGGGGAGTTCTCCCCTGTGTCCTGGACTAACATTCATCCCTCAATCAACATCAAGAAAGCAGATGATCTGGCCATTATCACATTGCTGTTAGTGGGAGCTTGCTGTGCGCCAATTGGCTGCTGCGTTTCCTACATTACAACAGTGCCCGCACTTCAAAGAAGTACTTCCTTGGCTGTGAAGCGCTTTGGGACGTCCTGAGGTGGTGAAAGGCGCTGGAGAAATGGGAGATCTTCACTGTTGTTTATTGTGTGGACCAGTCAAGGCTTGGAGAGCAGCACGGCCTGGACTAGCGCATGACACAAGCAGGAACGCTGTGACCTGGGACGGGTTGGGGCGCGCGTAAGCGGGACAACGCAGACTGAGTTCACTGGCTGAATAATTCTCCAACTCCGGCCTCTTGGGCATCCCCCCCCCGCTTTCCATCGCTCCACCATTGGCGGGCCGTGCCTTCAGCTGCCCGGGGGACCCTCAGCTCTGGAATTCCCTCCCTAAATCCCTCTCTCCTCCTTCAGGACATTCCTTAAAGCCTACGTTGGGGGAAAAATTGGGCATCGCCCATTTTGGGGCGCTAATATCGGACGGGTGCAAAGTTTAGCACCCGGCGCTAATTATCGCCTCCGACTGCGAAATTCGCCTCTATCGCCCCCCTGGAGGTGATTTGAGCGCTAAATCAGGTGCTACACTCCTCTCTTAAGGCGCTAACGTCGGGGAGCGAGGCGCTACCTCAGAGCGCTACCGAAGCTCAGGCGATGTCCGTTACCATGGAAGCCAGACAGACTGGCACCGCCCAGTTCTTAAAGGGGAGGGGCCATCTTGCTGCTGATTGCAGCCTTGAATCTCGGCCTGGAGTGACCTCAAAAACTATTGTGTTGGAAGCACTAATGGATAGGCCCAGGGAAAGAGCTCGGCGCTTAGGAACCTCCAAAGTGGCGCTGAGGGCCCGAAACTCCTCAGGACAGCGTTAAAACCGAAAATTTTGCCGACAAGTAAAGGCAGGAAGCGTCCGCCTTTAAATAGCGCTCCCCCAGCCCCTTCCCGACTGGAAAATCTTCCCCTCTACCTCTCGTTCCTAGCGGCAGGCGCTAAGGCAGGGGGCGCGACTCAATATCCGGTCCGGGGCGTTGCACGCTCAACTGACGTCACGATCTGCCGGCGCAGGAGATGGCGGCGGTCGTGCTTAGCGCCGCGCTCGGGCGCTAAGTTGTGAGCGCCCCGTTAGCGCCCCACCACCCACCCCCCCCGGAGGCGTTAAGCAACCAAATTTTTCCCCCTTACCTCTTCGACCCAAGCCCCTTGCCCTAATATCTCCTTCTGTGGCTCGACCTCAAATTCTGCTCGCTACGCGCTCCTGTGCGGCCCCTCGGGACTTTCGAGCACATTAAGGCGCTACGTAAATGCAAGGTGCTGTGTTTGGCAGCTTCCCCAAAGCGCCTGAGTTCGGAGGAGCAGCCTGTAACCGGGGCAAGCACGTTAAAAGGCCCCTGCCTTAAATACTGCGTGTGCGGAGTTAGCTGAGGGGTGGGGTTGGGGGGGGGGGGCGTGAGGTGGGGGCGGTTGCGGTCGCAGTCAGAGTGATTAAATTCTCCGCGGATGCTGTGAAAAATTTGCCGAGTTCACTCGCTTGAGTTGTGAGCGGAATGCATAAGGTGGCAGCTGATCAACAACGCATTGAAGGGAGCGGGGTCCTTTGACCCCCTCACCAGACGTGGGCTTGCCGATTTAAATTGCTAATGCTCGCATTAATGCAAATTGCAGCCGTCGCTGTGAGGTGAATACGCTGCCGTCTGATGCATTGTGAACGGCTCGCAACTTTGGCAAGGAACATTTCGCCAGCATTCTCTGGATTGTGTGAATCTGATCGCGCTCTGCATATATTGTTGCCTTTTGTTCTTGTGAATTATATTCCTGCCACAGCTTCTCGCACCAGCCTGACTTCCAAAGAATTGGAGCCGTAAAATCGGAAGGCACAAAGAATAAAAGAGTCCCAGAGTCCTTCCGAAGTTAAGGTGATTGATCCAGACAGGAAATCCCAGCTCGATCCCTTAAATTGAGGAATAAGGTGCAATAGCACTGAAGGTGGTACGAAAGGATGGGAATCTGCTATTTATTTGTATACAGACACTTCTTACAAAGGACGTTTAACCCATTGCTGACTTTTTTCAGTGCGCAGCACTCTCCAGAGACTTGAGCACAAAAATCTAGGCTGACACTCCCAGTGCAGTACTGAGGGAGCGCCGCATTGTCAGAGGGACAGTGCTGAGGGAGCGCCGCACTGTCGGAGGGGCAGTACTGAGGGAGCGCCGCATTGTCAGAGGGACAGTGCTGAGGGAGCGCCGCACTGTCGGAGGGGCAGTACTGAGGGAGCGCCGCACTGTCGGAGGGGCAGTACTGAGGGAGGGCCGCACTGTTGGAGGGGCAGTACTGAGGGAGCGCCGCATTGTCAGAGGGACAGTGCTGAGGGAGCGCCGCACTGTCGGAGGGGCAGTACTGAGGGAGCGCCGCATTGTCGGAGGGGCAGTACTGAGGGATCGCCGCAGTGTCGGAGAGGCGGTACTGAGGGAGTGCCGCACTGTCGGAGGGGCAGTACTGAGGGAGTGCCGCACCGTCGGAGGGGCAGTACTGAGGCAGCGCCGCACTGTCGGAGGGGCAGTACTGAGGGAGCGCTGCACTGTCGGAGGGTCGGTACTGAGGGAGCACCGCACTGTGGGAGGGGCAGTACTGAGGGAGCGCCGCACTGTCGGAGGGGCAGTACTGAGGGAGCGCCGCCCTGTCGGAGGGGCAGTACTGAGGGAGCGCCGCACTGTCGGAGGGGCAGTACTGAGGGAGCGCCGCATTGTCGGAGGGGCAGTACTGAGGGATCGCCGCAGTGTCGGAGAGGCGGTACTGAGGGAGCGCTGCACTGTCGGAGGGTCGGTACTGAGGGAGCACCGCACTGTGGGAGGGGCAGTACTGAGGGAGCGTCGCACTGTCGGAGGGGCGGTCTTTCGGATGAGACGTTAAACCGAGGTCCCTTCTGCTCTCTCAGGTGGACGTAAAAGATCCCACGGCCACTATTTGAAGAAGAGCAGGGGAGTTCTCCCCAGTGTTCTGGGGCCAATATTTATCCCTCAACCAACATCACAAAAACAGATGATCTGGTCATTATCACATTGCTGTTTGTGGGATCTTGCTGTGCGCAAATTGGCTGCCGCGTTTCCCACATTCCAACAGTGACCGCACTTCAAAAAGTACTTCATTGGCTGTAAAGCGCTTTGGGACACCTTAGGTCGTGAAAGACGCTGGAGAAACGCAAGGCAATCATTGTAGTTATGCTCATATCCTGCTGTTGTTTAGACGAATGCTTTGTGCTTCATATCTCTGCCTACTTGTAAATTAATATATTACTTATGCTAGTGTGACTGCACTTAACGTCGAGCATTCCAAAGTGACTGATAGCATAGCGAGAGTCTTCAGTTATGAGCGGTTTCTTCTGTTCCATAATGTTAATGAAAAGGTCAGTGTAAATATCAATTAGTTTTTTATAGACTTGTCAACGACTTCAGCAACATTAATGAACAGAAAAATTAAACCCAAACTGTTTAACTTTTTTTAAATTCATTAATGGGATGTGGGCGTCGCTGGCAAGGCCCAGCATTTATTGCCCATCCCTAATTGCCCCTTGAGAAGGTGGTGGTGAGCCGCCTTCTTGAACCTCTGACAGTGCAGCGCTCCCTCAGTACTGCCCCTCCGACAGTGCGGCGCTCCCTCAGTACCACCCCTCCGACAGTGCGGCGCTCCCTCAGTACTGCCCCTCCGACAGTGCGGCGCTCCCTCAGTACTGCCCCTCCGACAATGCGGCGCTCCCTCAGTAATGCCCCTCCGACAATGCGGCGCTCCCTCAGTACTGCCCCTCCGACAGTGCGGCGCTCCCTCAGTACTGCCCCTCCGACAATGCGGCGCTCCCTCAGTACTGCCCCTCCGACAGTGCGGCGCTCCCTCAGTACTGCCCCTCCGACAGTGCGGCGCTCCCTCAGTACTGCCCCTCCGACAATGCGGCGCTCCCTCAGTACTGCCCCTCCGACAGTGCGGCGCTCCCTCAGTACCGCCCCTCCGACAGTGCGGCGCTCCCTCAGTACTGCCCCTCCGACAGTGCGGCGCTCCCTCAGTACTGCCCCTCCGACAGTGCGGCGCTCCCTCAGTACTGCCCCTCCGACAGTGCGGCGCTCCCTCAGTACTGCCCCTCCGACAGCGGCACTGGGGAGCATCAGGCCTAGATTTCGCGTTCAACTCTGTGGAGTGGGGACTTGACACCTATGACCTTCTCGACTCAGAGGCGAGGGTGCTGCCCACTGGGCCCCGGCTGAGATTGGGGAAGGAGCGGGGATCGGAGCAATATCAAAAAGAAATGACAGTGAATTGCTGTCAGCTTTGCTGGAGTCTGTGCAGAACAGCAGCTGCACTTAACAGGACCAATTCCTCCACCTCTCATTGTGCCGCGCTGAATAACAGCGAATAAATTTCTCGCATTTTCTCCCCCGTTTGAACCACACAGTCACTTTGCAGGTTTTAATAAACGCAAAGCGCGATCGGATCCATGAATTGCAATCTTGACATCTGGACAGACAAAGCCAGTGTTGCTGTGCTTGATTTCACTGGTACCCACAATGCAGTGGGCGTTGGACCTGTCCCCCGTTCCCATTGCCAAACTCAGCCGCTGCCAAAATTCATCTTCAGAAACTGTCGGGGTTGTTTTTTTTAAAAAAATGCCTTCGTGATCTGATTTATTTTTGATTTTTGACAACTTGATAACTATCAAAATTTTCAGCTTGTCACATTTCCAGGCGTCACAGTGTCAAAAGGAGATTTTTTTTTTTTTAAATGCTGGTTCCCTCTGGCCTGGAGCCAGACGTTTCCAAGCACCCGCCAACCCGCAAACTACCCCCACCAGCAGCAATTAACCTCTCATTAACCCCGGGATGCCCCGTACCGACAGTAATTGAACAGTGCGGACCGCAAGAGACAGGGCCACGCCTGCACTTCACTGGAATAATGCGTAGGATTACGAAGGATATATGGCACAGAAACAGGCCATTCGGCCCCAGCCGTGGCTCAGTTGGTAGCGCCCTCGCCTCTGAGTCAGAATAGTTGTGGGTTCGAGCCCCACTCCAGAGACTTGAGCACAAAAATCCAGCCTGACACTCGCAGTGCAGTACTGAGGGAGCGCCGCACTGTCGGAGGGGCAGTACTGAGGAGCGCCGCACTGTCGGAGGGGCAGTGCTGAGGGAGCGCCGCACTGTCGGAGGGGCAGTACTGAGGGAGCGTCACCGCACTGTCGGAGGGGCAGTACTGAGAGAGCGTCGCACTGTCGGAGGGGCAGTACTGAGGGAGCGTCACCGCACTGTCGGAGGGGCAGTACTGAGGGAGCGACGCACTGTCGGAGGGGCAGTACTGAGGGAGCGGCGCACTGTGGGAGGGGCAGTACTGAGGGAGCGCCGCACTGTCGGAGGGGCAGTACTGAGGGAGCGTCACCGCACTGTCGGAGGGGCAGTACTGAGGGAGCGCCGCACTGTCGGAGGGGCAGTACTGAGGGAGCGCCGCACTGTCGGAGAGGCAGTACTGAGGGAGCGCCGCACTGTCGGAGGGGCAGTACTGAGGGAGCGCCGCACTGTCAGAGGGGCAGTACTGAGGGAGTGCCGCACTGTCGGAGGGGCAGTGCTGAGGGAGCGCCGCACTGTCGGAGGGGCAGTACTGAGTGAGCGCCGCACTGTCGGAGGGGCAGTACTGAGGGAGCGCCGCACTGTCGGAGGGGCCGTCTTTCGGATGAGACGTTAAACCGAGGCCCCGTCTGCTCTCTCAGGTGGACGTAAAAGATCCCACGGCCACTATTTCAAAGAAGAGCAGGGGGAGTTCTGTCCTGGGCGAATGTTTATCCCTTAATCAACATCACTAAAACAGATGATCTGGGTCATTATCACATTGCTGTTTGTGGGAGCTTGCTGTGCGCAAATTGGCTGCTGCGTTTCCCACATTACAACAGTGACCACACTTCAAAAAGTACTTAATTGGCTGTAAAGCGCTTCGAGTCGTGAAAGGTACGATAGAAATGCAAGTCTTTCTTTTCAACTGGTCCGTGCCGGTGTTTCTGCTCCACACCGAGCCTCCTCCCACCCCTCGTCATCTCACCCTATCAACATATCCTTCCATTCCTTTCTCCCTCATGTGTTTATCCAGCTCCCCTTAAATGCATCTATACTATTCGCCTCAACCACTCCCTGTGGGAGCGAGTCCCACATTCTCACCACTCTCTGGGTGAAGAAGTTTCTCCTGAATTCCCGATTGGATTCAGACGGTCACACAAAGTCCGAGGTGTTACCTGCTGCATTGCTCCTGTTGTTACAAGACAGCGTGTGATCTGACTCGCTGTAAACACTCATAGTCAATTATATCTTTTTCTTATTCATTCTCGGAGTGTGGGCACCTCTGCAAGGCCCAGCATTTATTGCCCATCCCTAATTGCCCCTTGAGAAGGTGGTGGTGAGCCGCCTTCTTGAACCGCTGCAGTCCGTGTGGTGAAGGTGCCCCCACAGTGCTGTTAGGGAGGGAGTTCCAGGATTTTGACCCAGCGACGATGAAGGAACGGCCGATATATTTCCAAGTCAGGATGGTGTGTGTGACTTGGAGGGGAACTTGGAGGTGGTGGTGTTCCCAGCGCGCCTGCTGCCCTTGTCCTTCTAGGTGGAAGAGGTCGCGGGTTTGGGAGGTGCTGCCGAAGAAGCCTTGGCGAGTTGCTGCAGTGCATCTTGTAGATGGTACACACTGCAGCCACGGTGCGCCGGTGGTGGAGGGAGTGAATGTTTAAGGTGGTGGATGGGGTGCCAATCAAGCGGGCTGCTTTGTCCTGGATGGTGTCGAGCTTCTTGAGTGTTGTTGGAGCTGCACTCATCCAGGCAAGTGGAGAGTGTTCCATCGCACTCCTGACTTGTGCCTTGTATCTGGTAGGAGCAGTTCTGGCATACAAAGAGCTGAGTTCTTGCTGCCCCATTAGTAAGTGGGTAGATGCCCTGCCCTGCGTGGTACTGAAGGTCCCGGGTTTGGTTGCTGGCTCCCCCGTGAATTAGCGAGTTCCACATTCTCACTCCTCCCTGGGTAAAGATGCTAGCCTACCTCCTCCTGCTCACCACCTCGTGGCCCCTGCTGGAAAGTGCAGACGGGTGAGGTGAGGACGGGATTGGGCTGAGCTGTGACGACCCCCCTGGTCGAACAGGCGTCCAACCCGCCGTGCCAGGCCTCACAGATGGAGAGTGGCCACTGAGGAAAGGTATTTGACACCCGTGTAACCCATACCCTAGCATGAGCCAGCAGCTTCAGGAGATTACCAGGGAACGGAGGAGAAACCAACTGCAAGACACTTCAATCAATACATTCCAATCAATTTCACGGCTATTGAGTCGATTCATTCCAGCTCAATGCTGCTTGGAAAGCAGAGAAGTTATGTTAACCTTGTCTAGAACCTTGGTCAGACCACACTTGGAGCACTGCGCACAGTCCTGCTCTCCATATTTTCAAAAGGATCTTGAGGCACTGGAGAAGGTGCAAAAAAGATTCACTGGAATGATCCCAGAACTGAGAGGTTCTACCTATTAGGAAAGATTGAACAGGCTGGGGCTCTTTTCTCTAGAAAAGAGAAGACCGAGGGGAGACCTGATCGAGGTCTTTAAGATTATGAAAGGGTTCGATAGGGTAGACGTAGAGAAGATGTTTCCACTTGTGGGGAGACCAGAACAAGGGGCCATCAATATAAGATCGTCACTAATAAATCTGATAAGGAATTCAGGAGAAACTTCTTTACCCAGAGAGTGGGGAGAATGTGGAAGTCGCTACCACAGGGAGTGGTTGAGGCGAAGAGCACAGATGCATTTAAGGGGAAGCTGGATAAACATATGAGGGAGAAAGGAATAGAAGGATATGTTGATAGGGTGAGATGAAGAGGGGTGGGAGGAGGCTCATGTGGAGCAGAAACACCGGCACGGACTGGTTGGGCTGAATGGCCTGTTTCTATGGTGTAAATACTGTGTAATACTTTGCAACTGAATTCATTGTAATCCAACACATTATACCTCATTCCAATCTATCCTAGTCTTATCCAAACAGTTCTAATTCAGTGCATTCCAACATGGTCTCATCAAGTATAGTGTGTGAGTGTCACAGCTGTGGCTCAGTGGGTAGCATTCTCACCTCTAGAGCCTGAAGATGTGTGGGTTCAAATCCCACTCCAGAGTCTGCAGCACAAAAAGCGAGGCTGACACTCTGGGGGAGCGCCGCACTGTCGGAGGGGCAGTACTGAGGGAGCGCCGCACTGTCGGAGGGGCAGTACTGAGGGAGCGCCGCACTGTCGGAGGGGC
>JASTWF010003118.1:0-10090 GCA_030390025.1 Squalus acanthias | reverse complement strand
CCTCTCTCTATCCCTCCCTCTCTCTATCCCTCCCTCTCTCTATCCCTCCCTCTCTCTATCCCTCCCTCTCTCTATCCCTCCCTCTCTCTATCCCTCCCTCTCTCTATCCCTCCCTCTCTCTATCCCTCCCTCTCTCTATCCCTCCCTCTCTCTATCCCTCCCTCTCTCTATCCCTCCCTCTCTCTATCCCTCCCTCTCTCTATCCCTCCCTCTCTCTATCCCTCCCTCTCTCTATCCCTCCCTCTCTCTATCCCTCCCTCTCTCTATCCCTCCCTCTCTCTATCCCTCCCCCTCTCTCCCTCCCCCCCACTCTCCCTCTCCCCCCACCCTCTTGCGATCTCTCTCTCTCTCTCCATCCCCCTCTCTCCTTTTTTGCTCTCGCTCTTGCACACAATATGGCAGCCGTTTTTTTTAAGAAAGGTAAATGCAGACAAGGCCCATCTGCCTTGAAGGTGAAGCCTACAATCCCCCTCCTTGCCCTTCCCCCTATCACTGCATCCAACTGCAGGGGTGTGTCTACGTCCATTCACCCTCTGCTGCTGTTGGTAATATAAAGTTGGCCCACTGACCTTGTTCAGGGGGCAGTGCCCCCACTTTGTCACAAGTCTTATGAGCTGTTACAGGATTTCCCACCTCTGCTTCGCCCAGTGTTGATGGGAAATGGCGGGGTGGGTGGGGGTCTTGGAAATATAGTGGAGGGGGAAGGGAGACACACAGCTCCTACTTCTTGAGGCCAGAAGCTGGGATTGTTCTTCTTAGAGCCGAGAAAAGAAGTGCCTTTCACAACCTCAGGACGTCCCCAAAGCGCTTTACAGCTCATGAAGTACTTTTGAAGTGTACTCACTGTTGCAATGTAGGAAACGCGGCAGCCAATTTGCGCCCAGCAAGTTCCCACAAACAGCAATGTGATAATGACCAGATAATCTGTTTTTGTTATGTTGGTTGAGGGATAAATATTGGCCCAGGACACCGGGGATAATGTCCCTGCTCCTCTTTGTATACTGCCGTGGGATCTTTTACGACCACTTTAGGCCTTGGTTTAACGTCTCATCCGAAAGATGGCACCTCCGACAGTGCAGCACTCCCTCAGCACTGCACTGGGAATGTCGGCCTACAGTTTTGTGCTCAAGTCTCCTGGAGTGGGGACTTGAACCCACAACCTTCTGACTGAGAGGCGAGAGTGCTGCCCACTGAGCCACAGCTGACAGAGAAAGTTAAGGGGAGATTTAAAAGAGGTGTTCAAAATTATATCCGGGATTCTGGTAGAGTAGATCGAAAGAAACTGCTTCTACTGGCAGAAGGGTCGGTAATCAGAGGACACAGAATTAAAATATTTGGCAAAAGATCGAGAGGGCAGATGAGGAGAACTTTTTTCTTGCAGCGAGTTGTTGCGATCTGGACTGCGCTGCCTGAAAGGGAAGCAGATTCAATAGTAACTTTCCGAAGGGAATTGGATAAATACTTGCAAAGGAAAAACTTGCAGGACGGTGGGGAAAGGAGCAGGGGGAGTGGGACGAGTTGAATCGCTCTTTCAAAGCAGGCACGTTGAGCCGAATGGCCGCCTTCTGTACTGTGAGATTCTAATCAGGTACCGCGCTCCCAAAACTGGAGCTGAGCTCTGAAAAGTGGCCTGCAGGATTTGGCCTCCATTACCCATTGATTATCCTTTGTGTGAAATTCTTCGCGTGTGTGTACATATGCATGTGTGTATACATAATATGCTTATATATTATGTGTACATATATATGTGTGTGTGTGTGTATTCCTACCGCTGTACGCTTTTGCAATGAGCCTAACTCTCTCGATCACCTCTTGCTCTTAACGTTCAGTCGCCTGATGTTGACGGTTCTCTAGAGGGGTCACAATGGGTGAGATTTTGAGTTTGTGGGAGGGGAGGTTTCAGAGGCCGGGACTGGGAGCCGCTGAGACTCTGCCATCCTTGCAAGAGTTGTTTGTGTGTGTGTGTGTGTGTGTGTGTGTTTTTTTTGGCCACGACATCCCCAGCTCAGGCATATCATTTCTCGACGAACAAGTTCTGCTTTCAGATTTCCAGCGGCGGGTTTGGCCATTATACAATGCCTGTGTGTGTGTGTGTGTGTGTGCGCGCTTGCTGGAATGGAGGAGGGGAAAGCCTCTCCCTTCAGTCCTGGCTGTCGTGTGGCAACTCGTTTTTTTTTTCTTTTTGAGGGGCGAAATCTTTTTTTTTAATACATATATAATAAATCCTTTAGCTCTTCCTGTGGCCTCCCTTGCAGAAGAAAATGCGAGGAATTCCTCCTCGTTGCCATGGCAGCCGCTCTTAACCCTCCCCCCCCCCCCCCACTCCACTCACTCCTCCCTTTGTGGATGAGAAGGGAAAAAGGTCATTGCTAGGTCATCGCCATGGTGATGGCAAGGAGCCGTATAGAGTTAAACAGTGCGATAAGGAGTCGGCTAGGTCTCTTCGCCACATATGTACTGCACCTGGTAATTACTGGCGGCCTCAAGTATTGTGTTTTCTGTGCTCGTTTTAATATAAATCATGACATCAGGCACAGTCTGGAGTTGGCTCGGCGCTCGTTCGGTTCGAATCCTTCTGGAAGTCAAGTTAGCCTGTACTTTTTGGGGGGGGGAATTGAGGGAAGAAGAAATCCCAGACATTTTATTCACCGCCGCGGGACGTCCCAAAGCGCTTCACAGCCAATGGCGTGCTTTTGTCGGCCGCGGCGCAGCGGGCAGCGCTCGCGTCTCGGAGTCGGAAGGTCGCGGGTTCAGGTCCGGCTCCGGGGACTTTGAGCGCAAAATCCAGGCTGACGCTCCCAGTGCAGTGCCGAGGGAGCGCTGCCCTGCCGGAGGGGCCGTCTTTCGGATGAGACGCTAAACCGAGGCCCCCGTCTGCCCCTCTCGGGTGGACGTAAAAGATCCCACGGCCGCTATTTTGAAGAAGAGCACGGGAGTTATATCCCCGGTGTCCTGGGGGCCAATATTTATCCCTCAATCGACATCACTAAAACAGATTATCTGGCCAGTATCACATTGCTGTTTGTGGGAGCTTGCTGTGCGCAAATTGGCTGCCGTGTTTCCTACATTACGACAGTGACTACACTTCATAAGTACTTAATTGGCTGTTAAAGCGCTTTGGGACGTCCTGAGGTTGTGAAAGGCGCTATAGAAATTCAAGTCTTTTTTATTTTGAAGTCCAGACATTGTTGTAATGGAGGAAGGGCAGCAACCAAAGTGATAGTGACCAGATAATCGTTTTTTTTTTTAAGCGATGTTGGTTGAGGGATAAATATTAGCCGGGACACCCCTGCTCTTCCTGTGAGGGCAAATGGGGCTTCGGTTTAATGCCTCATCTGAAAGACGGCACCTCCGACAGTGCAGCGCTCCCTCAGTGTTGCACTGGGAGTGTCAGCCTGGAACACATGCTCAAGTCCCTG
Organism: Squalus acanthias; assembly: GCA_030390025.1. NCBI lineage: Eukaryota > Metazoa > Chordata > Chondrichthyes > Squaliformes > Squalidae > Squalus > Squalus acanthias. The sequence goes on along the minus strand of JASTWF010003118.1, from coordinate 6,671 downwards.
GAGTGGGAATTGAACCCACGACCGTCTGACTCGGAGGCGAGCGTGCTACCCACTGAGCCGCGGCTGTCTCGGACTCCAAGCAGTCTGCCGTGGTGGGATATCCTCCGTGAGAATGGGGCATATGAGGGGGACGGAAGGGAACTTCTCATAAGGTGTCGCCGACGAGCTATGATTTGGGTGTTTCTTCCTCCTCCACCCTCGCTCTGTCAGATCCTTGTTGACTACACTGCACAGACTAGGCTTGTGTTCCCTCGAGTACGGAAGATTCAGGGGTGATTTAATTGAGCTGTTTAAGATGATCAAAGAATTTGATGGGGTAGATAGAGAGAAACTATTTCCTCTGGTGGGCGAGTCCAGAACAAGGGGACAGAATCTTCAAATTCGAGCCAGGTCTTTCAGGGGTGATGTCAGGAAGCACTTCTTCACACAAAGAGTAGTGTCAACCTGGAGCCCTCTCTCCCAAAAGCTGTTGAGGCTGGGGTCAATTGTGAATTTCGAAACTAAGGTTGATAGATTTTTTTGTTAGGCAAGGGTATTCAGGGTTAGGGAACCAAAGCGGGTAAATGGAGTTAAGATACAGATCAGGCATGATTTAATTGAATGGCAGAGCAGGCTCGAGAGGCTGAATGGTCTCTTCCTGTTCTTATGTTCCTCTGTTAGTAATTGTTTTTTTTATTCGCTTATGGGATCTGGGCGTCGCTGGCAAGGCCAGCATTTATTGCCCATCCCTAGTTGCCCTTGAGAAGGTGGTGGTGAGCCGCCTTCTTGAACCGCTGCAGTCCTTGTGGTGAAGGCACTCCTACAGTACTGTTAGGTAGGGAGTTCCAGGATTTTGACCCAGTGACGATGAAGGATCGGCGATATACTTCTAAGTCAGGATGGTGTGTGAATTGGAGGGGAACTTGGAGGTGGTGGTGTTCCCATGCGCCTACTGCCCTTGTCCTTCTAGGTGGAAGAGGTCGCGGGTTTGGGAGGTGCTGCCGAAGAAGCCTTGGCGAGTTGCTGCAGTGCATCTTGTAGATGGTACACACTGCAGCCACGGTACGCCGGTGGTGGAGGGAGTGAATGTTTAAGGTGGTGGATGGGGTGCCAATCAAACGGGCTGCTTTGTCCTGGATGGTGTCGAGCTTCTTGAGTGTTGTTGGAGCTGCACTCATCCAGGCAAGTGGAGAGTATTCCATCACACTCCTTACCTGTGCCTTGTAGATGGTGGAAAGGCTTTGGGGTGTCAGGAGGTGAGACACTCGCCGCAGAATACCTAGCCTCTTGTTGCCTCTTGCTGCTCTTGTTGCCACAGTATTTATGTGGCTGGTCCAGTTAAGTTTCTGGTCAATGGTGACCCCCAGGATGTTGATGGTGAGGGATTCGGCAATGGTAATGCCGTTGAATGTCAAGGGGAGGTGGTTAGACTCTCGCTTGTTGGAGATAGTCATTGCCTGGCACTTCTGTGGCGCGAATGTTACCTGCCACTTATCAGCCCAAGCCTGAACGTTGTCCAGGTCTTGTTGCATGCGGGCATGGACTGCTTCATTATCTGAGGAGTTGTGAATGGCGCTGAACACTGTGCAGTCATCAGTGAACATCCCCACTTCTGACCTTATGTTGGAGGGAAGGTCGTTGATGAAGCAGCTGAAATTTGATCCTGAGATGAGCTTCCGACCCCATATCCGCTCCATCCTGAAGGCTGCCCACTTCCACCTCTGTCATCACCTGTCTCCCCCCCGCCTCAGAACATCTGCTGCTGAAACCCTCATCCATGCCTTTGTTATATATCTTGACTCGACTATTCCAGTGCTCTCCTGGCCGGCCTCCCATCTTGCACCCTCCATCAACTTGAGCTGCTGCCCGTATCCTAATTTGCACCAAGTCCCGTTCACCCATCGCACCTGTGCTCGCTTGAGCTACATTGGCTGGCAATGCCATTTATTTTAAAATTAACGATTCCTTGTTTTCAAATCCCACCATGGCCTTGCCCCTCCCTTTCTCTGTAACCTCCTCCAATTCTGGCCTCTTGCGCATCCGCAATTTTCATCGCTCCACCATTGGCGGCCGTGCCTTCAGCTGTCTTAGCCCGAAGTTCTGGAATTCCCTCCCTAAATCTCTCCGCCTCTCTCTCTCTTTTAAGACGCTCCTTAAAACCTACCTCTTTGGCCAAGTTTTTGGACACCTGCCCTAATATCTCCTTGTGTGGCTCGGTGTCAGTTTTTGTCGTATAACACTCCTGTGAAACATATAGAAACATATAGAAGATAGGAGCAGGAGTAGGCCATTCGGCCCCTCGAGCCTGCTCCGCCATTTAATGAGATCATGGCTGATCATCCAAATTCAGTACCCTGTCCCGGCTTTCTCCCCATATCCCTTGATCCCTTTAGCCTTAAGAAATATATCTAACTCCTTCTTGAATATATTTAATGAACTGGCCTCAACTGCCTTCTGTGGTAGAGAATTCCACAGGTTCACCACTCTCTGGGTGAAGAAATTCCTCCTCATCTCAGTCCTAAATGGCTTACCCCTTATCTTTAGACTGTGACCCCTGGTTCTGGACTCCCGCACCATCGGGAACAGCCTTCCTGCATCTCGTCTGTCTAGTCCTGTTAGAATTATAGAAATGCCGTGGGACGTATTGCTACGTTAAAGGCGCTGTATAAATACAAGTTTTGATGCAAATGGACCGCCTGATGTGGTACCGGTGATAGCCCCTGCTTTAATCCCCAGTCTGTGTTGAGTTGGCTGATCCCAGCCAAGCTGGTGGTGGTAGCGGTGCTGGAATTGGCCTCAGTGCCCCTGGGTTCCGGAGGGAGGGAGTGGGGGAAGTGGTGGTAGAGAGGCTGGAATTGGCCCTGAGTTCAGGAGGGAGGGAGGGAGGGGGGTGGTAGAGAGGCTGGAATTGGCCCTGAGTTCAGGAGGGAGGGAGCGGGGGAAGTGGCGGTAGAGAGGCTGGAATTGGCCCTGAGTTCAGGAGGGAGGGAGTGGGGGAAGTGGCGGTAGAGAGGCTGGAATTGGCCCTGAGTTCAGGAGGGAGGGAGCGGGGAAAGTGGCGGTAGAGAGGCTGGAATTGGCCCTGAGTTCAGGAGGGAGGGAGTGGGGGAAGTGGCGGTAGAGAGGCTGGAATTGGCCCTGAGTTCAGGAGGGAGGGAGTGGGGGAAGTGGTGGTAGAGAGGCTGGAATTGGCCCTGAGTTGAGGAGGGAGGGAGTGGGGGAAGTGGCGGTAGAGAGGCTGGAATTGGCCCTGGGTTCCGGAGGGAGGGAGGGTGGTAGAGAGGCTGGAATTGGCCCTGGGTTCCGGAGGGAGGGAGGGTGGTAGAGAGGCTGGAATTGGCCCTGAGTTCAGGAGGGAGGGAGTGGGGGAAGTGGCGGTAGAGAGGCTGGAATTGGCCCTGAGTTCAGGAGGGAGGGAGTGGGGGAAGTGGTGGTAGAGAGGCTGGAATTGGCCCTGAGTTGAGGAGGGAGGGAGTGGGGGAAGTGGCGGTAGAGAGGCTGGAATTGGCCCTGGGTTCCGGAGGGAGGGAGGGTGGTAGAGAGGCTGGAATTGGCCCTGGGTTCCGGAGGGAGGGAGGGTGGTAGAGAGGCTGGAATTGGCCCTGAGGTTAAGGAGCGAGGGAGGGAGGGAGGGTGGTAGAGAGGCTGGAATTGGCCCTGAGGTTAAGGAGCGAGGGAGGGAGGGAGGGTGGTAGAGAGGCTGGAATTGGCCCTGAGGTTAAGGAGCGAGGGAAGGAGGGGGGTGGTGGAGAGGCTGGAATCGGCCCTGAGTTCGGGAGGGATGGGGAGAAAAGTTAAAATTGAGAGGTCGCACAACACCAGGTTATAGTCCAACAGTTTTATTTTAAATCACAAGCTTTCGGAGTTACAACTCCTTCGTCGGGTGAAGTGAGGAGATACAGAATCGTCAAAGCATATATAGATAGAGAACAATGCATGTGTAACTTAGAATTGCAGACAACTAAATTCAATCATCCTGTTAGCCAGGGCTCCTGCTCCTGACCATCGCCTAATGGCAGCACAGTTAGTTTTGAAGATGAAGTATCCTTGGAAGACTTCCCTGCTGTCCATCAAAATGTTGCTACCCCTCAACGATGACGAAAGTTCAATTGTTCCACACACTGTGGTGAAACCAGAGATAGCATCAATTATTCAAACAGTAGAGGGCTGCGAATGAGCAGACTCGGTCCCAGGATAAAACCTGCTGGATTTCACAGATTAAGCTTGGAATCCAAGACTGTGATTCCATGTGCAGGAGATGTTTATCAATGACTACACCGTTAATATAGCCAACACTTAATGCTAAAACAGTTTAACTACTGACAGCACACTATCTCTGACCGTCACATCTACAGCCTTGTTAACTTACCCTCATTAATAATTACACTTGCGTTTATCACGTCGTCAAAATGTCTCCAAGTGCTTCAAGCTATTAATTAATTTGAAGGGCAGTAACTGTTGCTGGGTAGCTGAAGGTGGCAACCATTTTTCACCTGCAGGGATGAGATGAATGGCCAGTTAATGTGTTTTTTTTTTGGTATGTTGACCAGGGAGAACTCCCCGCTCAGCGGGCAGCATTCTCTTCTCTCGATGTCCGAAGGTTGCGGGTTCGAGGCCCGCTCCGGAGACATGAGCACCAAATCCAGGCTGAGACTCCCAGCGCGGTGCTGAGGGAATGCTGCGCTGTCAGAGGTGCTGTCTTTCGGATGAGACATTAAACCGAGGCCCCGTCTGCTCTCGGGTGGATGTAAAAGATCTCACGACCACTATTTCAAAGAAGAGCAGGGAGTTCTCCCCTGGTGTCCTGGGCATATATTTATCCCTCAACCAACATCACTAAAACAGATGATCTGGTCATTATCACATTGCTGTTTGTGGGAGCTTGCTGTGCGCAAATTGGCTGCCACGTTTCCTACATTACAACAGTGACTGCACTTCAAAAAGTACTTCATTGGCTGTAAAGCGCTTTGGGACGTCCTGAGGTTGTGAAAGGGGCTATATAAATGTACGTTTTTTTCTTTCTAACGGTGGGAGTCAGGCCAAACTGACCCCTAACACCTGAATGTCTCTCTCTTGGTCTCGATGACCAGAACTGGACACTGCGTCCGAGGCGCGATCCGATCGTTTTGGACGCTCCGTCAGTTCTGTTTTTTTAAATATTTTGACTGGAAGAAATCTAATCGGGTTTTTCCTTCCCCGCTCTTTCGGTGCAGGCCTCAGCATCCGCAGCAGTCAGGAGGAGGAGCCTGTGGACCCTCAGCTCATGCGATTGGACAACATGCTGCTGGCGGAGGGGGTGGCCGGGCCGGAGAAAGGCGGGGGATCGGCGGCAGCGGCGGCGGCGGCGGCAGCGTCTGGCGGAGTGTCGCCCGATAACTCGATCGAGCACTCGGACTACCGGGCAAAGCTGGCGCAGATTCGGCAGATTTACCACACGGAGCTGGAGAAATACGAACAGGTATCGCGCAGTCATTGCTCTGCCCCTTTTTCCAATTTGAGCGCAAAGCACTCGGCAACCAGGCAGAAGTAGTCTACCAGGGTGTTGCCATGGTAACATATTTGATGTAGAGTCAAGCTCCCTCTACACTGTCCCGTCAAACACTCCCAGGGCAGGTACAGCACAGGTTAGATACAGAGTAAAGCTCCCTCTACACTGTCCCATCAAACACTCCCAGGGCAGGTACAGCACGGGTTAGATACAGAGTAAAGCTCCCTCTACACTGCCTACAACAATATGCCTTGCCCTAGAAGAGCACCCTCTCCCTGTGTGTATTATATAGAATCATAGAAATTTACGGCACAGAAGGAGGCCATTCGGCCCATCGTGTCTGTGCTGGTCGAAAAAGAGCTTCCAGCCCAATCCCACTTTCCAGCACTTGGTCCGTAGCCTTGCAGCTTGCGGCACTTCGAGTGCGTATCCAAGTACTTTTTAAATGTGATGTGTTTCTGCCTCTACCACCCTTTCAGGCAGTGAGTTCGAGACCCCCACCACCCGCTGGGTGAAAAAAGTTCTCAACTCCCCTCTAATCCTTCTACCAATTACTTTAAATCTATTTCCCGTGGTTATTGACCTCTCTGCTGAGGGAAATAGGTCCTTCCTATCCACTCTATCTAGGCCCCTCATCATTTTATACACTCAATTAGGTCTCCCCTCAGCCTCCTCTGTTCCAAAGAAAGCAAACCCCAGCCTATCCAATCTTTCCTCATAGCTAAAATTCTCCAGCCCAGGCAACACCCTCGTAAACCTCCTCTGTACCCTCTCTAGTTCAATCACATCTTTCCTGTAATGTGGCGATCAGACACGGGCAATGGAGAGGCGCAGGGCTCACTGCACCATCCCACCAGCCTGCTCTCGGCACTGAGCCTCGTCTCCATCACTTCCTCAAAGTCTCTCGCTACCCACTTCCTTGCTCCGGTACCCGGGGCCGTCCTGGTCTCGATGATCCACACTGCAGTTACCCACTGAGGGCATCGTTGGCCTCATTTATAATTATCAAAATTTAGATTTCTGCAGAAAAAGCCGAAGGTGACGGGGTTGGCCCAGAGCTCGCTGCTCTGGAGTTCTATCCCCCACTGTGCTTTGGGGGCTCTAAAGTCAGACAGATTATTGCAGCTATATCTCGCCCTCTGTGTGATTGAGTTCTTCTTACCAGCAAAGTTGAAGCCCATGGAATAAAAGGGACAGTGGCAGC